>CAXIUP010000299.1:30000-42500 GCA_964035015.1 Corallium rubrum | reverse complement strand
CAATCCGCATCAGAAAAACCTGATAACATGTCACTGTTATCATTTGCAGAAAATGTGAGACCATAATTGAGTGTCCCTTGAATGTATCTCATGATCCTCTTCACACCTTGCCAATGATCCTGTCCAGGTTTTGACATGAACTTCGAAAGTACACCAACTGCTGCAGCAAGATCTGGACGTGTAGCAGTTGTTGCATATGTCAAACAACCAATGATCATTTGATAGCTTTGAACATCAATAGGCTTTTCACTTTCAGATAACTGTTGAAATTTCCTTCCTGGTTCGAGTGGAGTAGATACAGGTTTGCAGTTCTCCATCTTGAATCTCTTCAGAATTCCCTCTAGGTACTTCGGCTGACTGATAGAGAGTGTTCTTAATTTCCGGTCTCGTTTCACTAACAAACCGAGAACATAATGCACTTCACCTTGATCTTCAACTTTGAATCTTCTCCCAAGTGACATCTTCTCTTTCTTCATCATTTCAATGTTGTTAGAAAACAACAAGATATCATCAACATGAAGAGTTAGAATGACAAAATCAATCTTACCATCCTTCTGCTTCACTGACTTGATGTACACACATGGATCTGCACCACTGTTCTGGTAACCACTTGACTTCAGAAAATTGTCAATTGCAAAGTTCCAGCAACGAGCAGCTTGCTTCAAGCCATAAATGCTTTTCTTCAACTTGCAGACATGATTTGGTCTTTCCTTGTCTACATAACCATCAGGTTGCTTCATGTAGATCTCTTCATCTAGATCACCTTGTAGAAAAGCTGTCTTAACATCCATTTGATGAATTTCCCAATCACAAATGTTCGCTGCAACTAACAATGATCTAATTGAACTGTAACGCACCACGGGTGAAAAGACTTCTTGATAATCAATTCCTTGTGACTGTGAATATCCCTGCGCAACAAGACGTGCCTTAAATCTTTGAACAGAGCCATCACCACCACATTTCACTTTGAACACCCAACGACTGCCGACAACATTCTTTCCTTTTGGTAATGGAACAAAATCCCAAGTGTGATTACTTTGGAGTGAATCATACTCAGAGTTCGTTGCTTCTTTCCAATGAACAGAATGTTCTCCATTCCATGCTTCCCCAATATTTATTGGCTCGTTAATGTCAGCTGTGAGATCATCTGCAGCATAACATTCCTCATCGAATCTGGCAGGAGGTCTGCGCTGTCTTTGGGGATCCAAATCCTCCACCTCCCTTATGAAGTTCTCTTCATAGGTTGCTCCCACTGGTTGGTTATGATGTATAGGTTCAACATCATTGTCAGGTTCAGTTTGTCCATCATCTGTGTTGCCATCATCCTCTTCATCAGGTGCAACAACTTGGACATCTTGAACAGCTTCTGAACCATCACCAACTGGATAATAGAAATGCGAATCAGATTTCAATGAATATCCATTATCAAAATTATGGAACTTCTCTTCTGCAAATACGACATCTCTGCTGCGAATAAAACGGCTGGTAGACGGATCATAGAGTCTATAACCCTTTGTTCCTTCAGGATAGCCAACGAATACAGCTTTACGTGATTTCTCTTCAAATTTCTTGCATTGATTCTCTGGAATATGAGCAAATGCTAGACATCCAAATACTTTCAGGTTTGAAGCATCAGGCTTTCGATTGAACAAACATTCATATGGAGTAATGTCTTTCAGTGAAGTTGTTGGACTGCAATTTCGAAGATATACAGCAGTATTAACAGCTTCAGGCCAGAATTCCATTGGCATCTTTGAGTGAGACATCATTGATAACGCTGCTTCCACAATTGTGCGATTCATTCTTTCGGCAACTCCATTTTGAGCTGGGTTGTAGGGAACAGTTGTTTGGTGAACAATCCCTTTCTCTTTCAAGTATGCATCAAATGACTTTAAGCAATATTCGCCACCGTTGTCAGAACGCAAAGTTTTAACTTGCTTTCCAGTGATGTTTGCTGTAAGATTAACAAACTCTTTGAACTTTTCCAACACTTCATCCTTGTGCTTAATGAAATAGACACGAGTGTATCTTGAGTAGTCATCAATGAAAGTAACAAAATATCGAGAACCTCCAACAGAGTTGACAGACATAGGACCACAGACATCACTATGAATGACTTCAAAAGCTTTGGTAGCACAAGTTGAAACTCCTCTAGGATATGCAGTACGATGTTGTTTACCCATAATACATGCTTCACAAACTGAGTTTCTTTCATCCTCAGTACCACAGTTCATTCCTTGAACCATCTCACCCTTGATCAATTTGGTTACACCGTCCATCTCCAAATGACCAAAACGACAGTGCCACAATTGCATACCAGAGTTTTCTCTTGCAATATTGACATTCTCTTCAGTAGGAATGATCTTCAAAACGTAAAGTTTCCCTTGCATTTCACCAATAGCCAACAGCTTTGAGTTTCGCATGATTTTGCATCGGTCACCCTCAAATTGAACAGATGCTCCCAATTTAGCCATTGCTCGAACAGACAAGTTTTTCTCAAGGTCAGGTAAGTACAAAACATCATGAAGAGCAATATGCTGAACATTTCCATCAAGATCAGCTAGAATACGGTACGTGCCTTTTCCATATGTTAAAATGGTACGATTATCACCCAGATTAACAGAGCATGGCTGCTTGAATTCGACATAGTCAGACAAACGACTTCTGTTAAATGTCATGTGCTCTGTCGCTCCAGAGTCAATAATCCAGCCAGAATTATCCACTAGATCAGAAGTAACTAATGCTTCTTCATCAAAAATTGAATCAGGATTTTCTTCTTCAGCACAATGAGCCCATCCCTTTGTCTTGCTTTGCATAGGACCACTCTGAGAGTTCTCTTTGGCATTTCGTTTCGGAGGACAGTCTCTTGCATAATGTCCTCTTTCATGACAGGAATGACATAATCCGTGAAAGGTTTTATCAGACTTTATCTCATGATTTCCAGGTCCACCTGAGCTACGCCATTCCCTTCTATTCTTCCGATAATTATATCCCAACGATCGTCTGGCAGAGAATGCATCTTCAGACTTAATATCAACACTACGATCAACATCATTCAGGAGCATACCTTTGACCTTTTCATAGGACAGATTAGCTTCACCAACAGCATCAAGAGCAGTAATCAAAGGCTTAAATTCTTCAGGCAAACTAGCGAGTAGTGTCATTGCCAGCTCTTTGTCATCAATACTGACTCCCATCTCCTTTAACTGGTCATACAGCGATCTCAAATGATTGATGTGCTCCAACATATTACCACCACTACGAAATCGACATGAATAATATTGTTGACGTAATCTAACCTTTTGCAGAATTGATTCTCGTGCAAATTGGCTTTTCAAAGCATCCCAGGCTTCCTTTGCAGTCTTCGTATCTCTGACATGAATTTGCTGTTCAGGTTCCACGGACCAGAACTGAAACTTCTTTGCACTTCAGCGGTAGCATCGTCTTCAGGAGTTACAGCTGATCCATCAGCGTGTCCATACAGATCAAGACTCTCCAAGTACAACCGCATGTTGAACGACCACGTTCGATAATTCGAACCGTTCAACTTCGCAATCTTCAGCGTGTTGTTCATCGTCATATCAGGAGACGAGGCCATTTTTCAGTCACATAAAACTTCGTTCGATTTGCCCATTTAGATTTAGTCCTGTAGATCTAAACGTCCTGGATATGTGGATCTAAACGTTTTGGGCACATAACCTGTTAGAAATGAGGAACTATACGAACGAGTTTAATGGTTTAACCCATCTTTAATGAACATAACATAACTTGATATACGAAGAACAGATCGAAGAGAGAGGTAACAGAGATAGAACAGCGTGTTACTCACGTGACTAAACATATGACCTATATAAACCAATTACAATAGATGATAGTGGGTTCATTACTACACCAAGTACTGAGTTTTTAACATAAATTTCACCACAGGTGGTACAATATTTATATTTTAAAGTCAGACGCTTTACTATTTCGATTTAAAACTGCTTTTATTTCGCAGCCAAAAGTCTGCAATTCTTTTCACTTCATTACATTAACAATATATAACATCTCAATATATAAATCATCCATGTAGTATCGGCTGTATCGCCTATTTCACAAGGAAAAGCTCCCAACACTGGAGTTCAATACTTCAATAATATGGAAACAAAGAGCAATTATTTATAACAATTTTGAAACTCTGATATGGTGACTAGAACTTATCTGACGAAAGGAAAACCTTCTTGAATCCATATTTAACAAAACAAAGGCATAAGTCCTCCTTCATAGGTAAGAACGATGCGAATATTTGTATATCTAACAACGCAATCCTACAAGGTATTAGTTTTGCGATTCTAATACCTTGGCCACCTGGCGTTCGCAAAAGCAGGCAGACGTTCCGCTGATCATATGTATTGTCGGCGTATCACGCAAGCTATTCACACGTGTAGCGCAGATGGCTTGCGGTGGCGAGGCGTGTGGCCATCGCTGGGATGTTTCAAAACTTTTTTCTTTACTATTGAGTCACGGACATCTCTCTCATGAGCATCGATTGCGTTTCAAGCAGGATGGAAGACCTTGTCCTATAGTTAAGCTGAAAAACAGATCTTGCGAATCCGTATACGACACTTTCCCCTGGATATGTGGAAACGAGCAGCGTAATACGTACAATTGCTGGCCCTGCTTGGTTATGGGTGATTTGTCAAAGGTGAGTAACGATAATAATTTGTATTTTGGTATCCCTGCTAAAAATTGTAAAGGGAATAATGGTCTGAATACATAAGTTAATGATCAACAAGATATGTAATTATCAAACCAGGGTTGAGCTATGTATTAATTTTTCTTGATCCTGTGACATTGCCCAAACCAGTTCCTTTTCTGTTATTCCATGTTGATTCGATTCGTGAAATTACTGAAATATGTTTTCCTTATTTAAAGTATATTCGTATTCACAACCGATAAATAACTAGACTATTCAAATCCTATTAATAGTGAATTTATAGCATTTCCTGCCCTGCCATGGATAAATCACGAAAAAACCCAAAGCTTATTGCGCCGCCTATCCCTACAATCAAGAAACTGCCTAAGGCAATCACGCCTTTTGTGTGATAATTGTATGTTGTCACCATGTATAGAAAATGTTGTGAAGTGAGTCAAGTGACTTTCGGCCCAGGTTGATGACTATATATTTCTTTAAACATTAAGATGAAAAAAGTATGTTTTGTACAAGAAGCTGGTTACACATCCTCTGGGTCGAACCTTTAGTCACCTTTTTTCGAAGCAGTCCAAAACGCACACACAACTTGGGGCGTTCTGTACCCAGACCTGGTGATAGGCGCTGGTTATCTCGGGATACGTCTGTTGGGGTCATTGATTCGTGTTACGAAGAAATCGGAACGCAGTTCTTCGTAATAATGAATGATGCCAGTGAAAAAGCTTCCACCCAAGCTACTGCAAGGGGATTAGGAATCCAGATGCAACATGTGGAGTTCGTGTTCCTTCTAAAGCTCTATAGAAAATTGTTTGAGCACTGTATGCCAGTGATTCTTGCTATGCAAAAACCAACTCTTGATCCGGTGCAGCTGAAGTCCATGATAGAAGACTTTCAGAGAGTACTGGCTAACGTTGATCTACAATCTTGGACAAAACCTGTTGAGACAAACTAGGACGTCACGTTTATTTCTACATTACCGCAAAATTTAGTCAAAAGAAAAGCTGCCCCCGCTCCCCCCTTGACAATGTTGAATATTCGTGAGCTCACATTGCACAGTGGGCACAAAACAACATTGAAAGGTGGGAGAGAGGGGGAGGGGTGCCAAAATGCTGAGGCGATGTACAAATTTTACTATTTGAGAACAATTGTCTCAACAGTTTTGTCCAAGATTGTCTGTATTGTAGAAAAATGAAAAGTCTCTTATTCTTAAAAATGCCATGCTTTCCAGTAAAATATGGGACAGGTTGAAGTATACACGTGCCAATAGGGCCTGACTATGAAGGAAAACGGATAATTAAATCATTAGTGATGTCACAAAGGTTAGAAGCTTCGCACGCGAGACAATCTAAGATGTTCGAAGGAAATTTCTCGTGTGAAAAAAAAAGCCTACTTGTTATTACTTCTGAAGGAACGAAATGCAAGTGTGGCAGAAATAGTGCATAAGTTAAAGGTTTCACGTGCGACAGTTTATAGATATAAGAAAAAAGACATTTGTGAGGTAAAAAATTGCGTGGTGCGAAACAAGGGAGGTAGACCGAGAAAGTTGGACTCAAGACACATGCGACAACTCATTCGAAAGCTAAAGAAGTTACGCTTTGAAGAGGGAAATTTTACGTCAAAACGGCTGGCCGAAGTTGCGAGAATTGACGGTAATAATGTAAGCTATAGGAATGTTCGACGCGCATTAAACAATGAAGGATACCGTTATTTACAGGCAAGAAAAAAGGGTGTACTGAAGAATATGGATTTGCACAAGCGACTTGCATTTGCGAAAAAAATGAAAAAATGTTTTAGCAAGCATATATGGACCAAGGATATCAATTTCTATTTGGATGGTGTGAGCTTTACCCATAAACGTGATCAAGCAAGGTCACCCGAAGGAAGGATTTGGAGACAACCATGTGAAGGGTCGATGTAAGGTGTACTGCAAAGGGAAGCAAGGAAGGCAACGCAGGTAAAATGGTACGGTTGCTTGTCGCCATTAGCTACGGAAAGGGGTGTCATAGAGTGTAAACAATATGAGCACATGGATGGGCCTTTTTTCCAGGGATTTGTCGAAAGAAAATTTCCACTTTTGTTTGAAAAGGCAGATAAACCTTATTCACGGCTATGGATTCAAGATGGAGATCCAAGCCAAAATTGTGCCGCAGCAAGAAAAGCATTTCAAGACGTAAATGTAGAACTTTTGTCTATTCCTGCCCGTAGTCCGGACGTGAACCCAATACAAAATCTATTTCATATTGTTAGAAAAGAGCTTCAAAAACAAGCGTTCGTACTGAATATAACCAAGGAGACATACGAAGATTTTTTTAAAAGGGTTTGCAACACAATACGATCTACCAGTGTTGAATGTATTGATAGCATAATAAATACAATGGACAAAAGAATGGAAATGATTATTAATAGGAAAGGCCAAAGAATAAAGTATCAATATTGATTAAACAAAGTTTCATCTTGAGTTTTACATTAATGCTGCAAATTTAAATAAATATTTTCTCTCTATTCCGCTCTAGTTGACCGCATTTCGCACCACGGGGCACCCCTACACATATGTAGCAAACCAATAAAAAATATATAACAGTAAACAAACTTTAGAACAGCAGTATGGTTGTTACAGAATGGCGTCTATATTGTAGAATGATAGTAAGTTATGACTTTAAACGTTATACCACGAAGTACCATCCAGTTTTAATACTGAAAGACTTAGACCCTCTCTTCCTTTATTCATTGTTATGGTACCTCGAGGTGCCCCGTTGCATACGGCATATATAGTTAATGCAAATTTGCTCAAACAAACGGCAGTCGTCCAGCAAAATAACACAAAAGGACAATATAGTTTAATTAATTTTTGTCACACGACTAGTGTTTATAACAAAAGATTACTGCTCCTCCCTGGACAGTATTAGTTTGGCAAAGCAATGGTGGCAGCATGGAATGTCTCTCTGCATGCTGTTCTTGAGGGATTTGACAGTTCAATGAAAACATTCTCCACCTGACTGACATCATTTCTGTTTCGCAAACGTCGACGGCTCCATGTTTCACATAGATTAATTGGTGTTTGCTGGTAGCAAATATTAGCGTATCTCCGGTGAAGCTGATATCTCGGGCAAAATGTGTTTTAGGCGCGGGAAGGTGGACCACTTGCCCTTGGAGCATCAATAACAAATCATGCCAGGGAATTAATTTTTCACTCCAACGAAAATCATTAAGGAATATGCATTCCGCATTCTCAGCACCTATCCAGGCAAAACTGCCTGATGCTGGGTTGGTGAAGGTACGAAAAATCTTATTCAGAGGGTTGAGCAAGAATGTCTTACCGCAATTTGCCGGGCTGACGAGTATTATATTTCTGTAGTTTCTTCTCCCTTTCTCCAGTAGATCATACACTGCCTGACCAAAGCCGTGAACATCTATTCCGTTTTTTTGCAATACTTGTTTAGTGGCACTAAGCCAATGACTATCACAATTGGTTGCACATTCTCCTTCAACGGCGTCTTGCAACAACTCAACCCGACTTTTGCTGGAGCGTGTTATTTTGGCCTTCGCATTGTACATATCCCATGTTGTCTGCAATAGATGTACAATTGCTTTCGGTGGTCTGTTGAGAATGTATTCTGCCAGGTCAATTTTTCCTTCATCTTTTTGCTCTTGAGCCAAAGCTAGCAGTTCTGTTTCACTTTTGATACCTTTTGATTGTATAATTTCGGAAACATCGAATTTTCTTCCTTTTTTCGACTTTCCCGAGCTTGTTGCTTGCCCTTCGTCTTTATTCTCGATTACCTCCTGGGACGATTCTTGAAACCTTCTGTTGTTATGTACAGATGTACTAGCATCGTCTGTCTGAGGTGGCCCACCATTGCATAAATCTGCATGACCTTCACTCTCTTCATAATCTTGGTCGGACTTTGTGACATATAGCCAGGCGCTATAGTAGTTGTGGTGTACACTGGAAAAGTGGACACATATCGAAACGATGCATTAAAAGTCTCTTCACGTTCAGCCATCTCTGCTTTTTCTCGAGCTTTACAGCCAGGTGGTAATGCTTGCCTGTTGTTTTGTGGTCTTCGAGACTACAATACCACTGCACAACCCGATTACTTCCTGCCTCAGTAAATGCAAGCTGAACGGCTTGTGTAAATTCTCCCCTCGTTGGAAATTTCACCAAATCTGCCCGACTGTAAGTTATCAAATACACATACCTCGTATCTCTTATCGCTACTTCATCATCCGAATCCGTCGCCATTTCCTACAACGTGTTTTTAACAAATGTGCATAACAGATTAGCATAACTTATTACCAAGACTTTGTGGTGCATAAAGGCATCCCTTAAGCGGTCCCCTAACGACATACGCAGGAACATTAAGTGTTCTATATTTTACAAGTTATGGTACAATAATTAGATTATACAAGTAGAAAAAAACAAAACAAAAAAGAAACGTTATTTATTGCAGTTTTCTTAAATCATAACATTATCTATATATAGACAATCTTGGACAAAACCTGTTGAGACAAACTAGGACGTCACGTTTTTTTCTACATTTATACCGCAAAATTTAGACAAAAGAAAGCTCCCCCGCTCCCCCCTTGATAATGTTGAATATTCGTGAGCTCACATTGCACAGTGGGCACAAAACAACATTGAAAGGTGGGGGAGAGGGGGAGGGGTGCCAAAATGTTGAGGCGATGTACAAATTTTACTGTTTGAGAACAATTGTCTCAACAGTTTTGTCCAAGATTGTAGATCGAATCTGGAATGATACGTTGGCAGTGGATCCAGAGCTACCGGTGGTACAGGCTAGAAGAGGTTGGAGGGGTATGGAGCAAGGCACAAACGGCGCTCAATCAACGCACGAGAGCTGGAAAAACGCCATGAAGTTTACAGCTGGAAGAATTACAACGGGGTTTTCAGATCAGTTGGCTTGGCGATTTGAAAACCTGGAGAAGTTCAAGTGGGTTGACCTTGTTAATCCTAGAAAGTTTGATGAAAGGAAAACTTCTTCATCGGAAAATGAAAGGTCGTTGATCAAAGAAGTTTCCCAGCTGTATCCGTTCGTCGTACCTAATGCCGTGGCTCTTGAGAACAACTTGAATGTTCTGTACAACAGCACCGAAATTTCACTTCTCCTCAAGTCACTACTGATACGCAAACGTGATTTATTGGTGCAACAAAAGAAAGCGAAACGTCGATGCCTCGCTGAGAATTGCAATGAAGGCACAAGTGGAAGTGAAGAACAAGAGACAATTGAAGAACGAGACGAATTCGAAATGGATGATGGAGAGAGCATTGACGTGGAAAGTGTTAAGGAGGGGAAAGGAAGCCTTCAAGACCTGCTGATGGTTATTAAAAAAGCCGAACTGGAAGAAGCACTGCCACAAGCAATGACACTGCTAGAACTTGCAGTTGCAACTCCACTGACAAGTGTACATTGCAAAAGGGTATTTAGCCGAATGAAACGAGTGGTGTCACCTGCAAGATCTAGCATGCTGCAAGAAAGAAAGGAAGAGCTTGTCTTCTTACAAGTCGAGCACAAAGTGCTAAGATGGCTAGCAGAAAAAGAATATTTTAAAGAGCAAGTCATCAGTCGATTCAAATCAGCAAATTCTGCTCGTTTTACAAGACTGTCGAGAAAGTACAAGTTAGTAAAACTTAAGCCTAGTTCGCCCTAGTTCTTATATGCTTGCGAGTCCCACCACGCCGTTTGTCAACTTTTCACGTGTCAATGTGTCAATTGTGTCACGTGTCAATTGTAAAATAAATTTAACATTTATTTCAGCCATTTTCAGGCATTTCACAATATTACTTATTCTACTCTTTAATTAAATATTCATATCTACAAGTAAACTAGTAAAGTGTAAACCTAAATACTAAGTAAAGAGAACAGTGAACAAGTTTGTTATGCATTGCCATTATGTTTCGAACTGAGTTGTGCCTTGTTTTTATTTCCAACAATCCAACCGGTTTCTCCATGTCGCATATTGACATTCAATCCTGTGATTTCCGATTTTCCCCCAATCCCCCAATTTTAAAAACGAAATATCTTTAAAGTGGACTTACCGTTTGCCGTTTGAATATAAGGAATGTATCGCTACAATATTATTAATAACACCACAGTTTCTCAGTCTCAGATAGATATAATTCAATGGATGTTAAATGTTTCCATTAATTTGGTCATTGAACTGCGTAAATTTGATCGAACTGCGTAAAATACTTAGCATTTAGCTCTTCATCTCGCTTGATTTTTTCCAAGAATATCTTCTGTAGAATGCTGGAAATTGCATTTCAGAGCCTCTAGATTTCAAGATATCCACCCCCAGACCCCCATATACAGGCCCTACTTTATATACCAAAACTAATACCAAAAAATTTACGCTCCGCACCGCCCCTGATAATATACACTGTATGTATGTATATATATATATATATATATATATATATATATATATATATATATATATATACTGTATATATATACTGTATATATATATATATATATACTGTATATATATATATCATATACTGTATATATATATATATATATATATATATATATATATATATATATATATATATATATATATATATATATATATATATATATATATATATATATATACTGTATATAAAATTACCAGGGTTAAGTCACGTTGGCCTGAAAAACAGAGAAAAATCTTCTCGACGTTTCGAGTGAAGGCCCTTCGTCAGGAGAAATTAGTAAACAACTCACATGTGGTCACGCGTATTTATAGCAGAGCTACAATGGGAATCACGTGAACACATGTAACCCAATAAAAACAAAGTAAACAAATAAATTAATATGTAATTTTAGCCTGTGTGCAGGTGCTAACCCAATTTGTGGGTCAGCTACCTGCAAATAGGCAAAGAAACAGGTTAAAATTACTATTTAAATCATCAGAAAAAGGTTAAGGAAAAGGTGTGGAATATGGTGGTGGAGTGAGCTAAATGAAAGAGAATCGCTCATTGAGGCCGTGAGGGTGAATGGTACCAAGTTTGTAAATGAGACGCATTTCTTGTTTACGACGAGTATCATTACAACCTGTAATGACCTGTAATGGGCTGAACGACGCATACTCGTCGTAAACAAGAAATGTGTCTCATTTACAAACTTGGTACCATTCACCCTCACGGCCTCAATGAGCGATTCTCTTTCATTGAGCTCACTCCACCACCATATTCCACACCTTTTCCTTAACCTTTTTCTGATGATTTAAATAGTAATTTATAACCTGTTATTTGCCTATTTGCAGGTAGCTGACCCACAAATTGGGTTAGCACCTGCACACAGGCTAAAATTACATCTTAATTTATTTGTTTACTTTGTTTTTATTGGCTTACATGTGTTCACGTGATTCCCATTGTAGCTCTGCTATAAATACGCGTGACCACATGTGAGTTGTTTACTAATTTCTCCTGACGAAGGGCCTTCGCTCGAAACGTCGAGAAGATTTTTCTCTGTTTTTCAGGCCAACGTGACTTAACCCTGGTTATATTTGGATTTCAACCGTGGCCGACGCTGTCCTAGAAGCTTTTAACTGTATACTGTGTATATATATATATATATATATATATATATATATATATATATATATTTTCGCTTACCTCAAAAGTCTGCTACAGGCTGTTTCATCTAAAAAAGAATCTTTAGGTAGATGACAATTTTCGAAAACAGGGGGTGCTTATATCCTTCTTGTCGGAACGTGGGAGTGTGGGGGCGAAACAATACATGCATTCATGGCTTTGTTGCGCTGTTTGCGCGGAATTTGTTTCGATGACGACATTGACTGATAATTT
>CAXIUP010000299.1:5000-25000 GCA_964035015.1 Corallium rubrum | reverse complement strand
TAGAGCTAACACCGAAATGATGGATGTACGTTGGCGTTTTTTCCATTTCTGGAAACAAATTCCCCAATCCATGCAGATTTCACTTCGGCCGTGCGCTCGCTGCTTCGCTAAATTTATTTTGGAAAATATTGACACGTGACTTCCTTGTTTATATAAAGCCGCACCTGAAATATGTTCTAAGGATTTAGGGTGAAGGAAAATTCGAGTGTAGAATATATACATTTTAAGACCAAACCGGGAGCAGTTGCGAAAAATGCAACTACACAGGCCCTCCGGCAGGAATTGAACCCACGACCTTGCGATTCTAGTGCAATGCTCTGACCACTGAGCCACGGAGGCCGTTGCCGAGAGCTTGATCGCGAGTTCTGTATATATAATAAGGTGGTAATGCCAGGAGAGGCATGTAATGCCATTTTAACATGCTATGTAATCGAGTGAAATGCCCAATATCATTTATAAAAAACGCACCTGAAATAGATTTGTTAATATTTTTAGCAATACTCGTTGACATTACTCACTTGTATATATCGTAAATACGTCGCAAGATCCACTTTAAATGTCTAACAAACTGCAAAGAACTGTTGTGACATATATGCCTCATGTTATTGCGCGTTATTATGTCAGCTATTTTGCTGTTTTCATGTATATCTCACAGTACTCACCACTACGTATTGAAAGAATAAACGTATTGTTCTTCTAATCAATAACGTTGCGGTTAGTACTGTTAAAAATGATGCAAAAATTCAAGTTAACACCCATTAAGCAACAATTTCATGTATATCACAAATGCACAACTTTCAATAACGGTTTTATTTTTTATTTTAAGAAATTTCTTCGGTAAAAACAATAAATTTAACACTGAGTACTGTCGTGTGAACTGTTCAATGCCGTTAATAACCAACTTCCGTGTTAATTAACTTGACATATAATACTGCTTCGAATTGCAACATGTTATTAATACCGTGTTCGGTATCCCTTCGACTTAACCATGGTTTCAATTCGTTTGGACATACTGCTAATTGTACGATCGACCACCTCTGTAGGAATACCATCTAAGGCGGCTAATACTCTTATTTGAAATTCATCGAACGACTCTGAAACTATGTTATGTCTAACTGCTTGTTTGGCCAAATATGTCTTTACGAGATGAAAGACATTTTCAATCGGATTCAGGTCTGGTGAGCGAGCAGGAATTTTAAGAAGTTCCGCTTCAATTTCTCGAAGAGCTGACATAGCAAGTTTGCTTATTTGTGATGGATCATTATCCATCACAAACAAACGTCTGGAGCCATGTTTTGGTCCAGCCCTGGCAAAGGTAATGTTAAAATGTTCTCGGATGAATCTTGCAAAAAATGCTCCATCCATTTTTAGATATGGCACAGCCAAGATAACCCCCTTTCCAAAAGCAATAGCGACTATGACATGTAGACGGCGTCCACCAGCTAATTTTTTGCTTCCCTTGCCTGTGTACATTAGTCCTTCCCCCTTTTTTCGCCAAACCCTTGCTTTTCCCGTTGTGGCGCTGCTTGTCGGATTGTGTTTATGGACGAAAGATACGCCATCCAAATAAAAGGATGCCTCGTCCTTCCAAAAATTGGCATTTCTTTTCACGCACCGCTTCATTTCTTTGCCGAATTGCTGTCTCATTTTCCGGTCCTTCTCTGTAACCAACCCTTTTTTCCTTCGTTGAAAGAAGCCATACCCGTTATTGTTAAGTGCGCGTGAGAAGGTTCTTCGACTTGCCTGGTTGAAATTTAGACCACTTTCTACCACCAACGATCTGACAGATATCTCTTCTTTTCTCTCTCGCATAGTCTGTAAAGTTCTTATTAAAGCGCGCAAACTTCTCACGTCTACCTTCCTTGGCCTTCCCATTTTAACATTTTTCTTGCGATGTTCTTTTCCCAATGATTTTTTACAAATTCTTTCAGTCGATGTCTTGGACATTTTACACCGCTTTGCTATTTCTCTATAAGATACCCCGCATTCAGTCGTTAAATAACGTGCGTACGCTTTCTGTCCCATTGTAATTGTGTGACGAGTCATTGTATTTTTTAATAACAATATTTTTCTTTGTACTCCCTTTTCTGTATCTATTTCCCTTCGTTTTGTCTTTTCAAAATTTTCTTTACAATTTGCCTTTGTTAAGTCATCTAATTGTCAACACCTAACCAAACCGATGGCGTACGTCTTTTAATTATTTGTTTGAATTAATTTCATTTAACTTGCAATTTTTTTGTTTAAACTTTTTCTTATATCCGTATTTTCTAGCTTTTTAACTTTTTAGGCACATTTAATACAGTTTTCTCCTCGTTTTTTGGCTAAATATTTTATTTCTAATTTTCAGACAATCCTGGCCAAAAGTGAACGGGACACTTTCATGATTTCACAACTTTTCTCTCTGCCTCTCATTTATGTAATTATTTTTCTTTATCCCTGTCCCCCCTTTCCCCCTTTTCAATGTTGAAAGTATCTAGAAAGCCTGTACAAGCTGTGTTGAATACAAAACCCTAGGTTTGCTTTAAAATTCGTTTATTTTCAACATTGAAAAGGGGGGAGGGGGGGACAACTAACGTTTGAAGAAATTTAACGCTCGTGTCCTACAACTTTTGGCCATGATTGTGTATATATATATAATATGCATATATATATATATATATATAATATATGTATAGGTTATATACTGAGAACGCGGGATATAAGTCATATATTGACCCGAGGGGCCGAAGGTCCCGAGGGTCAATATATGACTTATATCCCAAGTTCGAGGTATATAACCGACTTATATCACGATTGAGGAGGTTTTCGAACAAGGTTTCGTCAATTTCGAAGAGCTTCGATCAAGATTTTTCGAGTTTTGTCGACAAGTTTTATCCAATTATTTATGCACGGGATATAACCTGTATATATATACACCGCGGTACATCAAAGAAAACCGACTCAATCGTAATATATATATATATATATATATACTAGAATTACTATCGCAAGTGAAGTGCTGCCTCAAATGGCAGGAATTTCCTGATTTATAGTTTCTGATGTTTTACAAAATTGCCCCAAAAAAACCCTAGGCTGATATTATTAATTGCAACAGACACCAGAGTATTTACAGATCTACTGTATTTTTAATTTTCTAATTATAAGATTTAAAATTACATATTTATACTAAAACTTATTTCTTGATATAATTGGCAAGGGTTTTGACAGGATATACAAGGCTTATACACTATTATAGTATAGAATTAGAAATAATAAATAACCATGCCTCTTGCTCTGGGCAAGCTGTAAATGCAATTCAAAGTGTCTCGTGTTATGACAAATCTACAGCTGAAAAATTATACAGCAATATACCATCGAGTACATCAGACTATTTTGCATAATTTTTATAAGTAAAATAATTATGTTCGAAGATGTGGGCTAGCATTTCGGAGTTGCCCATTGTTTATAATCTCTGACTTTTGTTAGTCCTTGGTAACAATCCATTACTTTCAAGATGTCTGCACATAATTATTGTGTAGTAATCCATCATTAAAACATAGTTTATTTTCTAAGAGAACATAAATACTGTATTTACTGTATAGCAAACATGGTTATCCAGGATACACTAATACTTCTGTTGGAAGTAGATCACATCAGTAAGAGTGCTTTTAGTGAAATGATAATCCATTTCTCCTCAGGTTTCAATGTATCTTTCTGTAATAAACTAATACAGTACTGTGCAGATGCTGTGTATCCATATACGTCTTTGTGTGGAAATCCATCATTGAAACCAAATGTGTAGTTTATATTCATTACTGTATGCAATTACTTCTTGTAGATATACTGTACAGCAGTCAAAGAGATGGTATTTTGTATATAGTTCAATCCATGGTGATTGATATTTAACAGATCCATTGTCTTTAGTGAATCAAGGACTTTTCTTAGTTTCCCTTGAAGAAGAACAGTTTGATAATTCCTTTCTTTTGAGGATACTTTGTAGTTACTTGTAGCCAGTAGACATTGCACTACTTGTATTGTATATCACAAATTATAAAAATCTATAAAAAGACAAAATTGTTTATTAGCATGCATATGAGTTCACACGTGACAAACACAGGGAATTGGGAGGGGTTGGAATTTAGGGTTGATTAATAATTTACATTGAATAAGATATAAAGACTTACCATTGACCTTGCCAATCATCTTCGTAATTTTTAACACAAAAAGACTAGAGATTATATATACAGACTATAAATTAAAGTAGATATAATATGTGAGTTAATTTGAATAACATGCACCTAGCAGTACATGTCGATGGAACTGAGATACAGAATTGAAATCCCCTGATATTATTCAACCTCAATGGTTTGATGAGTGAAATGCACCACATGTGATTTGTGCCAAATGATCAAGCCTCTTTTCTTCTTGAAGCCTAAACTGTAAATTTGATGATGATTTTAAGCTTGTCAATCTTTCATAAGTCATTGGTTCAATAACACAAGAGGACAGTGTTTTTGCTCTACTGATTGCAACATAAGAGACTCCAGCAGTTCTCTCCGATTTACCAATATCTATCCAAGCCTTTGATAAAGTGAGTCCTTGGCTCTTGTGTATTGTTAGAGCCCAAGCAAGTCTGAGAGGTAGTTGTTGCCTCTCATGGAAACCATGTTCTGTCTGTGAGGAGACAGTGATTGGGCATATTGGGACACATGATAGTTGGGTTTCATTAAATGAAGGACCTCTGTAGTTCTCAAACTGAACAATTACAGCAACAGGTAAGGCTGGAGGCTGATGGTTATTGTCAAAGATGAAATCAATGATTGTTCCAGTAGCCCCATTGCAGAGACCAACACTTGACCATAAATTCATGGTTAGCATGACTCTAGCACCCTTTGCTAGAAAAATCATAGGTTCTAATCCAGACATATCTTCTGAAGAGATTTTTTTTGCAATTGTAGATGAATGGCGAGCATTAATATGAGCAACTGGGTGCTCCAGTTTAGTCAGTTGTTCATGATTGTAATTCGCAACTTGTTCATTGCTGTAGAAGAGTCTGGTTGAATTTTCAAATTCAGACAAATTTGGGATGTTTGATGGCTGACGAGTCAAAAGTAATTTCCAGTCATCAACTGTTGACTCAGCTTTACGAAGTCGCAACAACAAATCTCTGAAGTTAACCTGTTCAGAACTCATACCTTGTACTCTCTGATTTACAGTGAGCTTAACAACCTTATCAAACATTCTGTAAGTTTGATAGCCTTGTTCACCATCAGCACTGGATGGTTTAGCGTGATAAAGAGGCTTATCTGCTACGGGTGGTAACTGACCTGGGTCACCAATTAAAATCAGAGACTTTCCTCCAAGAACTTTGTTATGAAATCCTGTTGCTTGTTTGCAACGCCTATCTATCCAGCCAAAAGCAACTTGACCAAGCATAGAATATTCATCAATAAGAACGTAATCAACTCCATTTAAGCTTTCTTGCAGTCTACACAGACTTTGACCTGCTAGATCTTTTCTACCCCGTGAACCAATGGGCAATTTCAACAACGAGTGTACAGTGATACCTCTTATACTATACGCAGCTTTTCCAGTTGTTGCAGTAACTACACATTTACCTCGTAAAAAGTTACGAATAGCATTGATAAGGTAACTTTTACCAGTACCAGCAACACCAATAATAATAAGGCATAATGGTTCTTTTTCTGATGAAATACATGTATCATCAAAATGTGACTTGACAATATTATAAGCAAGTCCTTGCATTTCACTGAAACTGTTTATATGTACAACTTCATACTGCTCATTAACGACATGATTATCCTTTTTTGTTTTTATCCATGTCGGCATTTCATAAATTTGTTGTTCAGAATACTGAGCTATGTCTTGGTGCCAGTCATGTGTTAACTCTGATGTTTGTTCAGAGTTGTCAAATGGAGTGTGGAGTTCGGATAAGATCATCCATTCCTCGCGGGTATTGCCTTGTTCTTCACAAGGTTCATCTTCTGGCTCTTGTTGACTCTGAATAACAGTCTGTAGTTTGTCAAACCAGTCAGGAACATTGGTTTGTCCATAAGGTGTCTGCAAGAATTCTTGCCAATGATTAGTTAAAATCTCATCAGTTGGTTCTTGGTCACCCCATGCATTGTTTTGGGTTATTTTCCATGGTTTATACCTCAGAAGCTGATACTTACAATAAAGACCAAAATTTGGTCCTTTAGGATTAGAAGAATAAGTTGGAAATATTCTTGGAACAACATTTTCTGGTAGTTTTCTTAGCTCATTCTTAACAACTTGGTACATTGTAGTAAACTGAACAAAATTAATATTCATAATACCATGTGAACTGTCATACTGTTGACGGTTAGCATATACATCAAGAAATGAATTATCAGTGCAAGTATCACCATCTTCATTAGATTCATTGTCGCGTACTCTACGCGAACCATTAAGACTCACTGGAATCACTTTAAAAGATGAGCTATGAAGTTTTAGTGACAACAAATGATGCATTGTTTCTTGAGCTGCATAATCTCTTTCACCGGGAGTTTTCATTACTACCTTCTTGATAGCCCTGTGAGGGTTACTATTATTGTCAACATTCTGGACAATAGAATTAAATGCCTGTTTCAGCATAGGTGACCTTGGTTCACCTTTAGCAGCATATTTAGTGAGATATTCAACACAAGCATAGTGATCAATAACAACTTGAATATCACAGTTAGCTCTCCAACCTTGTAGCTGGAGTTGTTGGTGGTTGTTCAACCTCGAATCATTTCTCTTAGTTACAATCTTTGCTCTATATTGCACATTATCACCTTTACTGTGAATTTTTTCAAATTCTAATCTTGTCTGAGGACAGTGATCAAATGGAAAATGAAATCTACATTTCAATTCTGATTCACTCGACTTTTTTCTAAGACAGTAGTTTGTGCTACAACGAGTGTGTCGTTGAACCATATTTAAAAGATCTACATAATCAGATTCTACTTCAAACTCAGGAATGTCATTATGACGTTTCTGACATGGATGGACTTGGGGCCTTATCCACATGTCCTCATCTGGTGAATTTGGGTTTACAGTCGACAATAACCAATCAACATACTGACATGCTGTGTTAGCAGCTTTTTTACCAGCTTTAATATCCTGGTCTAGTTCTGTAGTATTAGGACAATCATTCTCATTCTTAAATGTCTGAGCTAAGAACCCTTTCAAAGCAGTCTGAGTAAGTTGACACAACCCTGGGTCATTATTTAGTTTAGCAGTACCATGACAATGGATACTACCTCTACCTTGATATTCATATCTGAACCAGTGCCACTTTGCACCAAGAGTATCATAAAGCCAGTGCTTAACAAAGCTTTCTAGCCTTTGTGTGAAAAACCAATCCACAATATGAGGATTGTTAATGACATTTTGTCGCCTAACCTCACTGGTGGCATTACGAGTATTTGCTCCAAACAGAGCATGTAATTCAGGCCAATGCATATCTGCTGATGAAAAAGTAAAGAACAACGTTGGTGCTCCAACATTAGTAATAATAGCTTTAAGTTCCTCTCTCACTTTATTCCAATAAGCATTTGTACCAGCAATATTGCCAACATACCTGGACACTTTAGACATGAATACAGCTGAGTTGTTACTTGAAGCCATTTCACGCAGCTCGTCAAGAGTAAGATGAGCTTCACCTGGATTTTGTTTTAGGAATATTCCACTTTGTTGCAAAATGCGCTTTCTCTGAATCATGTTGAAAGCCCAGTATGAAAATCTGGGGTGGTTAGCAAAACGATACACCCATTTGCAATCAATAATTTCAGCAAATTTCAAAAGATGCTTAATTTTTTCTTGAAGAGGCACATCTCTCAAGAGACTCTTATTGGTAGGATCACCTTTCCCATCAGGGAATAATGTTGGAAAAGCCATAGTGGCCAGATGTGATATCTGATATTCATTTAATGGCTCATTTTCAACAGTGGGCCATGCCATTGGTTCATTTGCAGAAATTTGATTTCTAACTGCTTCTATTTCTTGCTCTTGTTGTTCACCAACAGGTAAGAAACTACTCATCTCAGTTGAGTCATTATAAACTGTGTCCTCAGAAGGGTTATCAGTAGGTGGGCCTAAATCAGGCATAGCACTATCATCTGAGACTATTTCATCCTCAGTCTCAACAGTCATGAGATCTGCTGGAACACCATTTTCAGGTAAAGAGTTTAATACATCTACATTAATTTTCAATTCAGAATAATGAGGATTATTATGTATCATCAGCCACAATAATGCATTGTGTACTTTTTCTCTCCTCACAGTCACATCTTTGAATGTGTTATTTCTACCTTTGGCCTTGACAATAATCACAGATAATTCTTTCGGATATCTCGGCAATGATGTTGCCAATTCTTTCACATTTTGTGGCAAGTTAATACAATGCCCTGAGTAACCTCTTTGTCCACCTGGTTTAATATAAACTCTCGTAATAGGGAGAGCTCGAGCAATCAACATTTCCTCAACTTGAGTCAAACCATGTAACTCATGTGGTACTGGTGAAGGAATCGTCGAATTTTCAAATGAGAACTTTTTAGGAAACTTGGTATCTCTAGAACATCGTGAGCATACATAATTATTGGGTGAACGTGGTTTAGATTTCAGTGGCCATGCCTCTTGACAAATTGTGCATTGACTGATGGAATATTCAACAGATTT
This sequence comes from Corallium rubrum, assembly GCA_964035015.1. Taxonomy (NCBI): domain Eukaryota; kingdom Metazoa; phylum Cnidaria; class Anthozoa; order Scleralcyonacea; family Coralliidae; genus Corallium; species Corallium rubrum. The sequence goes on along the minus strand of CAXIUP010000299.1, from coordinate 16,318 downwards.
ATGAAATTTAGCAATGTTGGATTTTGCCCATTTTTGTTCTTGAATACTACCATTTTCTTTAATGTCAAATTCTTTCAAATAATCCTTCTGATTGATAACTTTATTGGTATTACTTTGTTTAGGTCTGGCACATCTTCTAATTTCAGATTTGTCTGAACACTTTTCGTTCAGCTTAACATTTGCAAGTTGAGCTTGCTTTTCAATAGTAGTCTCCTCTGCTCGTTTTCTTTTTCTATATTTTCTAGCATTTTCAAGTCTAGTTTGTGTTTCATTTTCAGTTTCTGCTGCTCGTTTAGTTTTCTGATATTTTCTATCATTTTCAAGTCTAGTTTGTTTCTCATTTTCAGTTTCTACCACTCGTTTGGTTTTCTGATATTTTCTAGCATTTTCCAAAATTCTAGTTTGTTTCTCACTATGACTACTTGTACTTTGGACTAATGAAGGATTAGAGCCTTCTTGCATTATCTCAGAATTTGTTAACTGAACAGTTATCCCTTTAACTTCAAAAGGTGTTGCACTGCTTCGAGGTACAGTATTTTGGAAATAAATCACCACATTGTTTATACTTCCAAGAGAAACTAATACACATTTTCCAAATGGATGTGGCATACCATATAAATCTCTTGAATGAGAGTCAAAAATTTTGAAGTTTCCTTCAGAAGTCCTGAAAATTGCAACCGTGTTGCAATCAATAGTCAATAGGCAATGTTGATAACTTAAATGAGAATCTAAAAACAGATTATTTAAAGCATTTTCCAAAGAATAATATGGTAGATTGTTAGTTGCCATAAACAAATCACCAGCAAATGGGTCACTGTATTGCAAGTAACACACTTTATTAGAAACTGCAACCATTTCTGGCACGTCAGTTAGAAGCAAGAATGTTTTATTAATAGAATTGCTTATACAAGTATAAAGGCTGTTTCCAGCACACAAAATGTCATTCAAGCATGATGAATCCCATGCATTGATATTAATTGTTATTTGACTATGTATTACTGCAGTCAAAGACATGGCTACACATTGTTTACCAGCATTTTGTCTAAACTTTTTTATATTACCTTGGCTAAAATCAGCACATATTGTTTTAGTAGGGTCAACCAAATCATATACTGTTGGTCCAGGATTTTCTTCGACATCATTTGCCATTCTCAACAACAATGGAACATACACATTGTAGCATGACATTTCAGTGAAGGCTAACACAATCACTTGACTTAAGCATTTATATTGTTCTACCAACCGCTTTGTTGGCAAATATAATACACCCAGACAAAATATTCGTATCAATATTAATAATACCAGTACTGTTACTACCAGCTGAAATAACATCAACATTATAGCACAAAAGTCACCTTCATGTCGAGTTGAATACCCTTTGACTCTTACATTGTGTGCACCAATTTGGGCACGATATTGCTCAATTGTTATACCCATTTACTGAATTAGTTACGTAAATATTTAAAAGTCTTACCTCTACAAATATTTCTTTTTTCTACAAGCACTGCAGCTTGGTTCAGTAAGAGTACGTTTACGTTTGTCAACAGTCAACAGGCACAAATTATGCCTTCGTTTGTATAGTTTTCAGCGAGCCCTACGACTTCGCAAAGTTTGATTTTAACGAGCACAATGGCTTCGTTTATATTTTTGACGAGCACAATGGCTTCGTTTATATTTTTGACGAGCACAATGGCTTCGTTTGATTTGATTTGCGTGATACACACACGCAGATAGTGTCTGATCAGAATGATGATCAGCGCGAACACAATGGCTCCTGTGAGAAGCAATAAACTCACACCAATATACACCTAAAAATAGAAGAAAACAACCGTAGAATCACTTACCAAAATATAGAATTTTTTAAAAACCTGAAAATAGATACCTTACCTCGAAAAGACGATATTTCCCAGACTGGAAAGTTTGTAAAATGCGCGGCGGAGATCAAAATTTGGCCGCTATTTTGCGCGGGCAGATTGCAAATTTGTGCGGGCGATGGCGAAATTTGCGCAGGCAATTGTGGGCGTGGTCGACTCGTTCCCAGGCCATTACCCGGACAAGTTTTCTTATTTATGGTTTTTTATATCAGAATTAATTATCATATAAAATTCCATAATGTACAGTACTTACCATCTTAGTCTGGTCTACCTTGCACACACAGCATTGAGCATCCAACCTCACTGGTGAGTTCAACAGGCGGCTCCCACGGACATCAATAGAAATATCAGTTGCTCCCAAGTTGCAAAAAGTCATGAATAGCCAACAGAAGGCAGAATTCTCAGCTAAAGTCAAGTTTCTATTTATAGTTCCAGCTTGATCCATTGGTAGTTAAATTCAGCAGCAAAAGTTAAGTCATTTTAAGTTCAAAAAATAGGAAGGAGGAGCAGTAGTAGTCCACCACATAAGACAGCCTCATCCATTGGAACATGTAGTTAGTTAAATTCGGCAGGAAATGTTAAGTCATTTTTATGTTCCAAAATAGGAAGGAAGAACACCACACCAGTAGATAAGACAGCAAAATTCATTGGTAGTTACATGGAGTTAAATTCAGCAGGAAATGTCATTTTTAATAAGTTTATGAATAAATTCAGCAGGGAAAGTCATTGTCAAGTTCATGAAGGAACAAAACTTCACAATAGGAAAGGCAATTTTGCAGGTGTATGCACAATTCTCTTGATCACTTTGGACAGATCATCCTCACTCTTTCTCCAAGATCGCAGGTCCTTGTAAACTGGCACATGATGTCGTTTGAGTCCCAAAGTTTTGTCACCGTCTATGTAGAGTCGAGCCATTTCAGTCAGAGCAGATTCACATTGAATTACCGGGGGAAGACACCAATCAACCTTGGCGCGTTTGACAAGCACTTCGTGGCTCTGCCCACCATCCATTTCCTGCTTCTCTACTACACGGTAGAAGGACTCTGCTACTGCTTCACTTCCAGTTTTCGCGTACATGATATCAAAAACAAGGCAAAATTCTGGTCCGATGACGGAGTAGAAAGAGGAGTCGTCATATAGCGCTTTGATAACATTTTCCTCCTGGAAAAGGACTTTCATAGTTTCACCATTGCTTAACTCTACATGGAAGACCTCTGACAGGGTGAATCTCGCTGCGGCAGATAACTCGAATTTGGTGACTATCACATCTTGAGGAAGTTTGGGGATTTCCAAAGCATCCTTTCCGTCATCTGTCTTGCTTTCTTTAATTTTCATAAAAAAGTTCCAGAAATGTGACAGGAACATTTCCCCCCAGACAACTTCAATCAATACCTTTTTCAGCCGCCAAAAGACTGTAGCAGACAGTTCACTCCCCAATTCCATGTTCTTATCTTGGACATGTGGCATCTGCGATACAAATGTAACACAACGGCGAAACTCCGCTGCTCCATGCTCCGAAAACTTCTGCTTGTCCACAGGTATGCTAGTGCCATCAGATCTTGTTCCACACAATGCAGTGAAAATGCTCCCAAAATCTAAGCACTTGTGTAGTGTCCGGTTCAGTTCAGAATAGCTGCTTTGGAAACGCCCGTCAAGCTCGCTAATGATTGCTTTTGCCAGATCCCTCAAATCTGACAAGCAATCTTCTGGATCTCGTGCCTCCCATTCAACTGGCCTTCCACTTCCGTCTTCGACCACTAACCAACCTTCGACCAATTCGCTCTTGCCGTAGCGCATCTGTTTTATTTCCGTGATGCGTCGGTGTAGCCGAGGACAGATGGCAGCAGCAGGAACATCTTTATGTAACTGCTCGATAAATTTCTTCATCTCAGCTTTCACCAATGGCACGTAATTGCACAGCTTCCAACCTGGACACCAGTTTGCTTGCGACTGTAGCATTAGCACGACGAGGGGCCACAACAGGTCGAGAACACCTAACAAATCAAGAACGAAGTCTTGGCCGTACAATTTGTATCCAAAGTCAGCGCGGTTGTCGTGGTCCTTAAACGTCTCAATGTAGACTTCTAAACTTACTTCCAGGTTCTTAAGTGACAAGTAACTGGAGCTCATAAAACGTTGATGAGCATAGGCGTTTGTCACTCGAAAAGGAAGTGAAAGATCTTTGGATGTTTCACGTGCCACGCTATGCATCTTACCATGGCTGAATAGCTGATGAAAAAGTGATGTTCTCTTTAAAAGGCGATCCACAAAAGGTGTTTCTTTAAATTTTCCAAACACTTTATCCAGCCAATGTGCCGGGTCCCATTGAGCAGGCCACCAAAACCTGTCTTTGCAAGAGAGGTCATCATCCAGTTGCCGCATTATAGGCTCGTTCATAGCAGCTATGAACGGTTCATTGAGGTACTGCCCATCCATTACCTTTCCCTGCATTTGAAAAAGACGGTCGTCCTTTACACCTACATGCTTTTCTAGGTCGCGAAAAATCGCCTTTGCAAGAGCATCTCCTGTACCGCCACTAGCATCAGAAGTAGTGTACACTTGAGCTGCGTCTAGTACGATTCCTTTTCGGCTACCGCCCACGATAGGACAGACCATGGAGACTTGGTTGGTAACTCGATGATTCGTCGATTTATCTGCAGTTACGTAAAAATGAGGTGGCATTCCCGTGTTTGGCAAAGGGGTGGAAAGGTAGGTAGCAGTTTTTCTATCGATATAGGCACATGCAGCAGATAACATTGATGGAAAAAGTTTTCGCGAATGCCCGAAGTCGCCGACATCAGCACCTGCCGCTTGAAGCTCTGCTATACGGGCTTCATACTGAACTGCTGCTGCCTTTGACTTCACAATTCCCAGAGCGGTGCGAAGTTGGTTCTTTACCACGGTAATCTTCCTCGAATTTCCCTGATCCACCGCCTTCATGTGCTCAACAGCGTTGCGATGTGTCTTCGAAATAAGATGCTCACCTATCCGCTCCTTCTGGTGGTACCAGTTGTCACATTTACCAGCCACCAACTGTTGATAAACGTCCTCCGACAGCTGAAGACCTGTGGCTAAAGACCCGTTTGACCTTCCAGTTGGTCGCCTAAATGAAGACGAATAAGCCGCGGGACAGGATAAAAATTCTGCACAACTGCTGCATCGCAATACGTGACTGTTTTCCTCTACGTCAAGCGTAAACTCTGGGATTTCGTCCAAAAGTTCAAGTAAATTCGCAGCACGTATCGCAGTGGGTTGTGGATTTGCGGTGTCTGTAACTTTTTTCTCTTTTGCTGCTGAATCCATCTTCTGCACAAGTTTTGAAGCCAGCTTTTCAGCAAATGACTCCAAGTTGAAAGGTACACCTTCCTGTTCTTTTTTGCTGATTTGAGGCAGGAATCTATCAAGAGAACTTTGATAACTATATAGGTTTCGAGTAGATGACGTGGTGGAAGATTGACCGGACTCCTGAGTCTCAGATTGAGATTCCTGAGTCTCAGATTGAGATTCCTGAGTCTCAGATTGAGATTCCTGAGTCTCAATATTTGGTTCCCTAGTGTGATAAAAACAGAAGATCAAAATATTCATTTTTCATACCATTTCGTTTCACTAAACAGTGTGATTCAAAACTATATAATATAAAAGTAGAATGCTGCGTAAGCAGTATTTTCGATATGAGATAGAAGACAGTAGAGCCAAGATTTTGAACAACGAAATACTGACGTTTTGGGCAGCCCTTCGTCATAGCGCCGGGTTCACTCAAATGAAAGGTCAAAACGTCAGTATTTCATTATTCAAAACTCTCTGCAGTGCACTACCTTTTCACTGTCTTTTATTGCATGATTTAATATGATTACTTACGTCACAGCCGGTACTGTATTAAATCCAGATTCACAAATGACAGCTTCAAACACGTCATGCTCTACGTTAGCACTAAAGCGAAAAAAAATAGAATGATATATAAAGAGTGATATTGCACAACTCACCACCAAAACTGATTAAATTGCTCATAAAACTCTTTCTGTCTGAAATGTCTTTTACATTTCACTCTGAATACACCCTTCAGACAGGAAGGATAAAAACTTTATATGGCCACCCACCTCTTGGTGAAGTCTATACTGGCCTCACGAGACTGTGTTGAATCAAATGTGGCTCTATCAGGAAGTGGGGCATCTTGACTGCAATCGTTGTCATCTCTGTATTTGCAAGAAGCAGCAACAGTGTAAGCAAAAGAAAATAAATGTTTTTAACTATGGTTTAGCTGCATTTATCAAGTATTTAGAAATATATAGATTACATGGAACATATCTATTACCAATGAATCATACCTTTCAGTTACATTCTCATCTATATCCATACAGATTGTTACCGCGGATGAAGTACTAGTGGAACCGTCATTTGCCTTTTTGCTATTCCCACTATAGAAATAAATAAAAGTATAAGAATTATGAATGCGATCGAGAACAACAATTGCTTAACGGTTTTCATGTTATTCGGCAGCAACGAAGATTTTTCCGGCTCTTCCACAGTTTATCAACAAGAAAAAATGACTCTGCAAATCAGCGGATGCATTATAAGTATTCATGCAGCGTGAAAATAAAACCTGACCTACAAAATACGATATTTTCAACTAATTCCATTCCTCCTGCAAGTTCTATTCCATATACTCGTTGCTTACCCTGATTGCATACGTTGGTAGACTTGCATTGCCTCTTTAGCAGCAGGGGTGTCTCCCGCCACAACTTGATCTCGTGAGATGTTTTCACCTTTATGGGTCGACGATAAATGGCCGTTCACAGATGAAGGGTTACACCTACTTAACCAAAACTTTTTCTTCCCCTTGCCAAAGCAGGCCAAGCAAATGGCAATTGGTGTCTTCTCGTGCCCATGTTTAGCCCGCTTTGGTGGCTTTGGTGTGGCTGGAAATTTCCCAGTCGGCCTCTGGAACAATTTACTAAATGCTGTGAAAAAAACGTTAGTTGTCTCATTGCATACATTCACTCTTTAATAATTTGAAAATACAATTTACTACTGGAAACGTACATCTATCATCGATTTTCTTTAGCATTTTTGAGCCCTCGTCTGTTGATTTTGTAGAGCAGGCACTACAGGTCACTTGCGCTCCAAAGCCTTCTTCATCGCAGGACTGGGAACATGGTGGGATGGCATGGCATGATTTCTTGCAAAATTTGCAAGAATGGTGACCACACACTTTATTGCAGGAAACACAAATTGGATCGAACTCACCTATAAAATGTAAATTTAAAATAAATCTACTTATAATCTAAAGCTAAGGTCTTCAGGTCTTGTCGTTACACGTATATTTTTAGAACTTGCGTTGCAAAAATACAAACGCGGTGGTACACATCTCGCACTGAACACTCATTCATCACCGATTCATCGTATCTCTTCTGTTTGAATTTGTATTGTTTTATTGAATATGTGGTAAAGGTGGGAACAAAAAGCACAAAAATAAAAGAGCTAACTTCCGCTACAATTTTACCTTCTGACCCTTCTCCAAAATTTGACATTTTTCTCGGCCAAGATAAAAATTCAGACTTCTTATATATGTAATCTAAAAGTTTTTGAAAACAATGAAATTAATTGGAACTGTAACATAAACACTTAGAAGAAAAAACAAAATTATTAAAATGCTGATCAATTACTAACAAGTAACAATATTACAGGCCTCATATTACAGGCCTGAGGCCTGTATCTGAGGTTGGGCTATGGCCTCCCTAAAATTTAATAAGAAATAGTATAAAATAAGAAATAATACCCTATGTTTAGAAATCTATGTTTAGAAAAGCTTTTGTAGCATTAACCGAAACTATCTAACGTCTGTTTTCTCAGCCCATCTCTGCCGTAAACATAGTTAAACATGTATTTGTTTTCAAAGTACAGTATTGGTCAAATATGCATTTAAAGAACACTGCTTAGAAAGGTTTTAATGCAAAAGATGTAAGATTTAATCCAGAAATCACAATTACCTTTTGACGTTCGTTCACGGACCGATCAAAACCCGCGAAAACAAGGTCTTTGACGTCCGTGATGTAAAACATCTAGTACCGTGAAGCCGTAAAGGCATAGCGCTATAAGTATATAATGCTATTTTATAATTCAAAATTATTAAACAACTTTGGGAAGGCTTCATCTGCTATCTCAATACTTATTTCTTTCCTGAGTCTATTTGCGAGTCATTAATCACACGTTATGTATTAGACAATGGTTATATGACTTACATCATTGTGACAATTATCTGATTATCATACTCCCTGGAAACCATGGGCAAGGCCGGCAAGCTGGCGTGTTTCCTGTTTTTGTAAGTGAAATAAATATTTTCACTGGATTTTGTTCGAAACATTACAGAGTAAGGTTGCTAAACCCACAAACCCAAATTTCGCCTATGTTGCGGTCTGGTGGATTGCTAGTTTTTCCAGCCAGTGCAGTGACTGAGTCACTATGCTGTGTGCCTGTGTCAAAGTGAAGTGACTTAAGTCTACCTAAAGACAATTAGACAAATTTTCCTAACCGCTAACTAGCCTAACTTAAGAGACTAAGAACTTAGAACTCACAAGTCACAACTCCAACTTACCTCAAAAAATGCTGGAATGTTCACCGCGGAATCGGAATGTTAAATTCCAAAGAAGTGAATTAGTGAAACAACACAAAATAGTTAGACACTCGTCCAAGTCAGTTCAGACCAAACTGGGAGTTAGATTTCTTGATCGCGAGATAATCCAATTGTCGCTGCAAGGCACCACAAAACCGGAAACCAATGATGTGCTCTTCAGCTCTTGTGTGCAATTATGATCTGGTTTATTTCTAGGTGTCAGTTATCACAGCTGGTTGCAAGGCACTTTTGTCAATGAAGCGAACAAACATGTTCGTTCCCTCCGGCTAGTCTGACTGTTAGAACGTACGTTGAAAAGTAATTTTCCGCGATTGCAACTTCAGATGGCAGATTTCGCAGCAAAAATGCGCACGCGCCACATTCTTCTCAAAATTGCGCGTGATACATTTTTCTCAAGATTGTGCGCGCGCGTCAACATACCACGAACATCGCGCGCGCGCGCGCGGGCATAATGTTTCGAAAATGCGCGTGCGCGGGCAACGTTGGGTCGAAATTGCGCAACGGAGATCTCCGTTGCGCGATACAAACTTTCCAGTCTGGGATATTTCCTCACCGAAATTGACCAACACAAGACACGCTCAAAGATAGACTTCGAATGCTTTACATGTATAATATACCTCATGGCATTGCCAGTTCCAGTTCAGAACTTCACCGCCGTCGTGGTGTTGACGAATTCAATGTAAATTGATTCCGATACATTCCGACAAACGAAGATCCACCTGGCGTATGTATATAAGTCATGATAAACTCTACACGTCACAAAACGTCATAAAAAAGTCAACAGATAAACATCCCTCGCAAAATCGAGATTTCGTTGACTATACATAACTCGGCAAAGAGGTCTGGACACGAGACACAGGCAACCCATGTCAAGATTAGTGAGCTGCCTCGCTACGCTCGGCAGCAATAATATATCTATATATATATATATATATATATATATATCTATATCAGGCCAACGTGACTTAACCCTGGTAATAGGTAACCCTGCCTCTCATTTATGTAATTATTTTTCTTTATCCCTGTCCCCCCTTCCCCCCTTTTCAATGTTGAAAGTATCTAGAAAGCCTGTACAAACTGTGTTGAATACAAAACCCTAGGTTTGCTTTAAAATTCGTTTATTTTCAACATTGAAAAGGGGGGAGGGGGGACAACTAACGTTTGAAGAAATTTAACGCTCGTGTCCTACAACTTTTGGCCATGATTGTGTATATATATAATATACATATATATATATATATATAATATATGTATAGGTTATATACCGAGAACGCGGGATATAAGTCATATATTGACCCGAGGGGCCGAAGGTCCCGAGTATTGATATGACTTATATCCCAAGTTCGAGGTATATAACCGACTTATATCACGATTGAGGAGGTTTTCGAACAAGGTTTCGTCAATTTCGAAGAGCTTCGATCAAGATTTTTCGAGTTTTGTCGACAAGTTTTATCCAATTATTTATGCACCGGATATAACCTGTATATATATACACCGCGGTACATCAAAGAAAACCGACTCAATCGTAATATATATATATATATATATATATATAATATATCTATATATATATATATATATATCTATATCAGGCCAACGTGACTTAACCCTGGTAATATATATATATATATATATATATATATATATATATATATATATATACGTGTGGGTTTTGGTCTACGAAACGCAAAGAGTGCTCGATAACATATAGTTAGAGCAAATATAGATTTTCGCTTACCTCAAAAGTCTGCAACAGGCTGTTTCATCTAAAAAAGAATCTTCAGGCAGATGACAATTTTCGAAAACAGGGGGTGCTTATATCCTTCTTGTCGGAACGTGGGAGTGTGGGGGCGAAACAATACATGCATTCATGGCTTTTGTTGTGCTGTTTGCGCGGAATTTATTTCGATGACGACATTGACTGATAATTTCTGCTCTTTTGTTGAGTAAACAATTCTTGTTTTTATCTTTCAAAATATAAAATTTTTCTTCTAAACATAAATTACATCGTTTTGAACCTCCCGTGTACGAAATGGAATGTTTTAAAATTTGCCAATTAATACTAAAATCCTTATTGTTTTCTTTCAATGCCCAAATATATTTCGAAAGTTCGGTGTCGTTTGCATGCTTTTTCTGCTGAAAAGATTTCGTGTGGTTGGCCAATCGCTCTTTGAATGTGGTTGAAGTCATGCCAATGTAATTCTTGATCGTGTTTGTGTTGTTTACTGTGACTGTTGCTTTGTATACTATGTCCCTAGTCATGCATTGTTTTCTAAGTGGACAATTCGTGTTTTTCCTACAATTGCAACTGCCAGTGTCCTTATCCTGTGGGATGTTATTCCTAGATATGTGTGCATTGTGTTCAGTGATTATTGACTTAACATTTTTCATGCAGCTGTAACTTACTTTGACTGTGTTTCTGTTAAAAATCTTATGGAGCTTGTGGTGTGGTGTGGTGGGAAGTGCTTGTCAATTAGGTTTAGGAAATTACGTCCTATGTTTCTGCTTACACTCTTGCTAAAAGGTGGGTTGAACCAAGTGATGTTGCGTTGCCTATTCCTGTGTGGTTGCTGTGCTGTGTGTTGAGTGTAGCTAAGATCATGATCAAAGTTGCTGTGCCTAAGTGCGTTCTGATATATGGGTGCAGATTCCTGAAAAACTTGTTCATCTGACGAGAGAAGTGCAATGCGCTTGTTGATTGATGCAGGTAACTGTCTTGTGATGCTTGGTGGGTGGTTAGAGTGCTTATTTATGTAAAGCGGATCGTCATTGGGCTTCCTATAGGGCCTATAATTTCCATTGTTAAGGTCGAA